>OY754889.1:12500-20000 GCA_963576445.1 Lithosia quadra | reverse complement strand
CGATCTTGTACGCCGTAAGCGCGCAGGGAAAGAAGGCTTTGGTGGTTGAGGCTGTATGGCCCTCCCGATAACGCCTGTTCCATTCGTCAAGGGAGGCCTTTCGTATGACTCCCTTGACGAATGAGACAGGACATTGGTCGTAGTCGGGCCTCTTTTTGAGCTTTAATGCGGCGTCCTTTGCGAGGCAATCCGCCCTCTCATTACCCTCGAGACCGACGTGGGCCTTTATCCAGTAGAGGGAGACGCTCTTGCCCTGCTGTTTACAGCGGCCAAGGGCGTCCCTGGTCTCCACCGAAAGAGGGTGATGAGAGTGCGGATTGACTACACTCAGGAGCGCCGCCCTACTGTCACAAAAGATGCCGAACGCGGTAGAGCCGCGTCGCTCTACCTCGCATGCCGCCTCGCGCAACGCCAAGAGTTCCGCCTGGTAGACGGTGCAGTGCGGGGAGAGAGCAAGCTTGCGGGCCGTAGTCTCGGACTGACTGTTCCATATAGAAACAGCCGCCCCGACCCGACCCTCAATCTTGCTCCCATCCGTAAATATTCTAAGGTCATGCAATTGGATGCTATTAAATTGTTCCTCGTCTACCACGCTGTCGAACTCCAGGCGCGTGCGCGCTGCGGGATGCGGGGCCGCCGAAATGGGTGCCAATCGCTCGATCTCCCTGTCCCCCAGCCATGACTGGCACACTCCTCTCTTGGCCTCGTATAGTGAGGCCACCTCCCGAACTCGGAGGTCCAGAGGGAGTATGCCGGCCAATAGCAGTGCGGAGTTCAGGGAGACCGTGCGATAGGCTTTTGTTAATTTTATTGCGAACACGCGCTGTACCGCGTCCAGCTGCCTTCGGACGCACTGCTTCCTCGTTGCCCCACACCACGCGCTGGCTGCGTACAACATCAGGGGTTCTATGACCGCCGTGTAGATGACCCGAATCACCTCGGGATGAAGTCCCCAGTTGATTCGGGCCGTCCGCGCCAGTTTCTTGTATACCCCGATGGCCTTCGCGCAAACCTTCTTGACGTGGCTATTAAAATTCAAATTTTTATCGATGGTAAGACCTAATAATTTGATTTCGTCAGCCAGGCCAACGTCCACCCCGCCCATGGTCAGGCGTGGGTTGTCATATTTGAGTCGCTTGGTTATGATCATTGCGTTTGTTTTGTGTGGCGCGAACTTAAGTTTATTTAGGACTCCCCACGCCTGAACACGCTCGAGGGAGGCATTGGCCTGCCTCTCGATTTCTTCTGCCGAATTTCCATCGAATACAAGGACCACGTCGTCGGCAAAAGCCTGGACGAAGTCCCCTGCCTCCTCCTGGAGTTTTAATAACGGGTCTAACAGCAGGTTCCACAACAAGGGACCTGTAATTGACCCTTGGACGCAGCCCTTTTGTGTAGCCTTCGTGTACTCAGCTCCTGCGTATCTTACCCGGACTGTTCTATCACTCAGGTAGCTGCTGACTACCCGCCTCAAGTTTACCGGACACTTTTCCTCTGCCAGGCGTACTTTTATTGCTGGCCACCATGCGCTATCGAAGGCGCCCTCTATATCCAAGGACACGAGCGCGACAATCCTCTTCTGGTGAAGCTTGCCGCGCACGTGCTGCAATAGGTTATAGAGGGCGTCCTCGGTGCTCCTGCGGGGCATGAACCCGTACTGGCGAGTACTGATACGCGGAACGAGATGAAACTTGAGCCGGGCAGCCACCATTTTTTCGTACACCTTCCCCAAGACCGGTAGTAGGCCAATAGGCCTATACGATTTTGGAGAGCTGTACACTTCCTTACCTGGTTTTCTGAGCGCCACCACCGTGGCCTCCTTCCACGGCTTAGGGAAATACTCAAGACCCAGGCACTTGTTAAGCAGTTCCAGAAACAGTACCGGAGCGCAGTTTACCGCGTGTGTACATATGTCGGCTGTGAAGCCATCGGCTCCGGGTGCCTTTTTTGGGTTGAAAGAACCCAGCGCGTCCCTCAACTCGTCCATGGTAAATGGCGGGTCGTAAGCGTCAATGTCACTCCCGGCATTCACCGTTTCGGCTAATGCGCGGGTTCTTTCATGATCCGCGTTGTCCTCCTCGGTGCGGTCCTCTGGGTAGAAGACCGTGGCGAGTAACTCCGCAGACCCGCTGGCGTCCAATTCCACCCCGTTGTTTGAAAGAGGAATATCCTCTTCCCTTGTTGTGGACCTGCCAATAACCCTGTACACTCCTTCCCAGACCCCCTCCCGGTCCTGCTTCGTGCAGAACTCCTTCCAACTCGCAGTCTGAGCTAATTTTACCTCCGACTCGTACCTGTCTTTACGCTCCAGATACTGCGATATCACATGCTGCTTCCTGATCGGAGCAGCATTCCTGATGCGGCGCCTGAAGGTAACGACCTCCCTCTTCATCTGCGCCAGCTTCCCCGACCACCACGGCATAGTCGCGGTTTCCTTATTGGATTTCACTGGAATTGTGTCACAAGCCGCTTTAATAGCGTTGTTGTAACTGGCAAGGTGTTCCTCCAGCTGGTCAATGCTGGATATATTTTTTACATCTTCCGCAACCAGACTGTTCCCCACCAAGGAGCTGGTCATTTTCTCACGAAAATTGTCCCAGTTGGCCTTCTTGGTGTTGAACAGTCTGGTTGTCCTAACAATGCTTAAGCCTTTTGACCTTGCCAGTTTTAGATGAAAGACTATGCCGATGTGGTCGGAGTCAGCCGCCAGACCGTCGTCAGTCCTCCAGGCGTCGACCAGGCTCAGAAGATCGCCCGAACATGAGGTGATATCAATGAAGCTGCAGTATCTTTTGCCCCCCCTGACAGTGTCGAAGGTGGGCGCCCTTCCATCGTTGAGGATGTGTTGTCTCATCTCGATGAGAGTGCCCAAAAGATCTTCCCCCCTATCATCCTCAACGTGACTTCCCCACCAAGTGCTTTTGGCATTGGCATCGCCTCCAATGATGAGCCGCCCCTGGCCCAGTTTGGTCCCGATCCTCTTGAGGTGGGCCAAGTGAGGGGTGAGGGATTTATCGGGTTCTACGTAAAGAGACACCAGGGTAACTTCCCAAGCTCTGGTGCGGATCCTCACCACCACGATGTTGTCGGTGGTGAGTTGTGGGCACTGTATGACGTCCAGATCTGGATCGAAGACGGCTATAGCCGCCTTTACAGTGCCCGCCCCTGGTCCAGTATTTTGGTATATACGTACACCCCGGTATCTCTTCATCCCGCCCATTACTGGGTCCCTATATGGCTCTTGGATAAGTGCGACCGCCGCCTTCCTTCTGGAGGCTTCCAGAATGAAGGTGTCGGTCGCAAGTTTCCTCCTTTGGAGGTTTGCCTGCAGCACCTTGTAGTGGGAGTCGTTATCGTGGGCGCCCTTAGCAGTACTGCGTGGCAGACCGCGCTATGCTATCCCATTTAATGCGGACCGGGCAACCCCGGTCAAAAGCATTGTGCGCAGCGCCTTCGACGGTTTTGTTTAGCCTGCAGTTGCAGCACCTGGGTTCCTTCCCGGCCCTGTACCTGGGGCAATCGTCCCTCAGATGCCGTTCACCGCAGTGGCTACATTTGGGCTCTGTTTCCTTACAGAACCGTCGGCTGTGCCCATACCCTAGACATAGGGAACACTGCACGAGTGGCGATTGGTCCGCCACTCTGACGGGTTGAATGTCGATGTGCATTGTTCCTTGGTCCAGGGCTCTGCGCCATATTATGGGAGAGACCTGTAGAACTACGTGGTTGGTGAGCGAGTTTCGGGCGTTCCTACGGAACTTGACTGTGGCCCTGTCTTGGGAGACATCCAGGTCTCTAAAAATATTCTTATTTTTGCCCCGGAGGGCGTTTAAAATTTCATCGTCCTTATATACTTTTAGGACGTTGTAGAGGATGAGCAGGGGGTCCTTATTTTGAACTGACTCCACCCTAAGGGTCCCCTGCCTCCTCTCCAACGCCCCTTTGGCCACCTCCCTTTCCTCTGCCGTTTTATAACCAAGGACGACCTTGCGGTCCCTGGCTTTCCGAACTCGCTCGACCATGACCCACTCATTATCATCGTGCGCGGTCCGCCTCAGGTCGTTGAGCAGCTCCTCTCCCGTTTTAGTCTCGTCCGTGGAGGTCACCACAAGCGAGTGCAGCGCCGAACGCGATGGGGGGTGACCCCCAGTAACGCCCGCCACAACACCCGCATACGATAACCCCCGGCCCTCTTTGCGTGAATCCAGGCTGCCTTTTATTTCGGCGAGGGCTTTTCCATTCTCGACGAGTAGCCTGGTGTGTTCCTCTAGCTTTTTTAAAACTTCCTCCTCCGCTTTACTAAAACCCACTTTCCCGCTTAAGGCGGGTTTCGATTGTGAGGGTGATAGTGATAGGGCGCTGTCCTGTCCGGGCGCATCCCCCAGGGATTTGCGTCTCTCCTCATCGTTGACCAGGAAAATTCTACGCAGTGTCTTTTCCTGGTTTTCAATTCCCACTCTTATCTCCTTTTTGATGTTCTTGGAGACAAGACATCCTCGTTTGACTATATCCAGGCAGGACAGCGCCGTGGCCAGCCGTTCTTCCGGCGATAAAATTCTTATGGCTTTAATATCGACTGGTGCCACTGCCGCTAGCTCGACTGCGGCTCGTTGTAGTTCCGGCGTTTCAGGTGGTACAACGGACTTTTGGGATGTTTTACCAGCCGTTTTGGTGGTGCCCTTTTCCGCCGATGTTTTGCTGGTACCTGGTGCGGCGATGGTAAAGCAGGTAGGAGGTTTAGTCACCGTTCTCGCCGTTGGCTTAGGTACCTGTCGACTGAGGGGGGTAGTGCTTGAGGAGGAGGAGGACATCTCCTCGATCTCTCCAACACTATCCCTCACAGACTTTTCTGTCCGTGATCGTGGCGAAGGTGATGGTCCAGAGGTTGAGGTGCGGGAAGAGGAGCCCGCCTGTTTGGAAATAGGAGATTTCCCCATAACCATGGTGCTGTGTGGTAGGGTACCACGCAATACTATCGAGTGGTATTACTAAATTAACCGCAAAGGCGGATTTTAAAAATTTACACGATACACAAGACAATGAAATAAAATAAAATAAAATAAAATACCTAGCCTATGTTCTTACCACAAAAGTGGATAAGAGCGTCCTAAATCTAAATTAAAAACTGAAATACAGTTCAGAGTTCGCTAACCCGGCGCGCGAACGCACGTAGTCGTCACAGGTGTGTGTGTGTACGTGTGTGTGAGAGTGTCAGTATGTTGTGTTTTTTGAAAGGTGTGTATGTGTATGTGTGTTGCGCTTGTATGTCAGTACGGTTGTGTTACTGGGTGATGTTCGAGTCAGCGAAGTATGCCAGGACAGCAGTTTCTAGTCACTTTGGTAGCCCAGCTACTCAGTCATGTATTATACAAGGCCAATAGGCACAAGTCAAAAGACAACGTCTTTTGTCAAAGGAAAAATTTGATTAAATTGTCAATAGAGTACCTTACTCTATGTAGAGTTGGTTGTTATATTAAGTCTTAAGCCTATATTTACAATATTATAATTTTTGCTTCCCAAGAAAGCAACAATCCAACTCAGAATAACAAAGATGTATGATAAAACTTAAATCTAGCTTAACTCTAAGACAGTCCTTAACCTAATATATTTTTTGTAGATGTAGAGACTCCCACCCAGGTAATGGGCGTCCCCTGCAAATTTAAGCCGGTTGGCACCGAAAACTCCGGTTTTGCAGGGCAACTCTGTCCCGGCTCTACGTAGAGTCCCCCTATGGAGACGAGCTGATAGAGCCCGACGAGCCCTCCAAAAGGAACCCAAACACGAAGGACCTAGGCCCAGGGGTTCCGCTGTAACCGGGCTCCAAAAATCTAGGCCCGAACCTAGGCCCAAACCTTGAAACCCCGCTACCTCACGAACCCGTGGTCCGATCCGACCGAGATTGGTCTCCCCTGAAAGGTCTCGACAAGACCTACCACCCGACGTGCCTGATGGGCCAATAGGGTGACCCCCGAAATTTGACCCCAAGTTTGTTTGGGGTCAGACCCCCACCCCACTATTCCGATGCGGAGTGAAAAGCCGAGTCAACCAGCGAAAACCCGGCCCCGCTACGACCACCGGTTACCGAGATAAACGGGTTTGAAGAAAACCAAGATGGCGGATTTGCCGAACTTTGGACCCGCGTAACTCGGGTTCCAGCGGTCCCAGCGACCCGCAAAAAGTTTCCTACTAGCTGGCTCGGTCTCCCCTACCACACCGTTGCCAAAAATGGTCAAAAAATTTTTGACAAAATTTTTCGGCTAATTTTGCCCCTTTTCCCTCGAAAATCGTGGAGCGGGAAAGCCGGTTCTCCCCTGAGGTCCCCAGTCGAAATCCGGAGCTTCCAGGACCCCCCGCTACGGAGCTATTGGTGTTTTAAAATTTTCAAGATGGCCGCCGCGCGGCCGCGGTCGATCTTTGACCGACGATAACTCCGGAACGGTTGGTCCTACAGCTCCCAAAATCGATATCTGGGTCCTCCTGTGTGTTTTCTACCCCCTGGGGGGGTCTAGAACCCTAAATAAAAAATAACGTCTAATCGGCAAAATTTGCCGATAGGCTCAAAATATAACACGATACGCTGTCAAAAGCGAAAACCGCAGTCGGATAGGCTTATCCAGTCCGGAGCTACTTAAATTCCAAACTTGGGCCTAAAAAATACAAAATGGCTGAAATTACAAATTTCGCTATTTTTGACGCTAGAGGGGGCTTGTTTGGGCTTAGGTATGTCTAGATGACCTATCCAAACCCAACCCCGATGCCAAAAACAGTGAAATTCTACCCCTTTTAAATATATTTAAGAAAAACACTAAAAAATCTGTAACTCCGCACTGGATTGGGATAAAAATATACAAAAAATGTCATAAATTATGTAAAATACAGATCTATCCGCTACATAAAAAATCACAGGAAAATATGAAAGATTTTACAAAGTTTTTCCGGAAAAAGTAAAAATTTTGGTTTTTTAATTCCGCTGGGCTGGAAATTTATTCAAAAAATCTGCAATGTTGGCTATCTGTTCTTCTAGCGAGCGCGCAACTGATAGCAGTTGCGGATTTTCAATTTTCCGCTTGGTTCCGCCGGAAAACTAGGTCAAAGTTTGTATGTTGTAATGTTATTATAAATTTTTCCTGATGATAGAAAATTTTTCTTTTACCAGAAAAACGGTGCTGGAACGCGTCTTCTCCTGCCTGCAAAAAATCAGGCTCCTGGGACTGCTGGATCGGGTAGCACGTGGCCACGTGGTGAGCACTTTCCCGCTTTTCACGGCCAAACCAGAGTTTTCCGCGGAAAGCGGAAAGCGGGGGCGGCTGGAGGCCCACTGCCCGCAGCCGAGGACACCTTTTTCTTCAAAATCCACCAAGGGCACACTGAACTGTCACCGTTTTTAAGGTAAAACACGTGGCTGGAGTGAGCCAGAAACACAGTTTTTCACTTTTCACTCCGTGACGCGAATCGACCGCGAGCTGCACGATATGTCGGCAGATGGGCGCCGGCGAGACG
>OY754889.1:0-7500 GCA_963576445.1 Lithosia quadra | reverse complement strand
TAGGTTAGGTTAGGTTAGGTTAGGTTAGGTTAGGTTAGGTTAGGTTAGGTTAGGTTAGGTTAGGTTAGGTTAGGTTAGGTTAGGTTAGGTTAGGTTAGGTTAGGTTAGGTTAGGTTAGGTTAGGTTAGGTTAGGTTAGGTTAGGTTAGGTTAGGTTAGGTTAGGTTAGGTTAGGTTAGGTTAGGTTAGGTTAGGTTAGGTTAGGTTAGGTTAGGTTAGGTTAGGTTAGGTTAGGTTAGGTTAGGTTAGGTTAGGTTAGGTTAGGTTAGGTTAGGTTAGGTTAGGTTAGGTTAGGTTAGGTTAGGTTAGGTTAGGTTAGGTTAGGTTAGGTTAGGTTAGGTTAGGTTAGGTTAGGTTAGGTTAGGTTAGGTTAGGTTAGGTTAGGTTAGGTTAGGTTAGGTTAGGTTAGGTTAGGTTAGGTTAGGTTAGGTTAGGTTAGGTTAGGTTAGGTTAGGTTAGGTTAGGTTAGGTTAGGTTAGGTTAGGTTAGGTTAGGTTAGGTTAGGTTAGGTTAGGTTAGGTTAGGTTAGGTTAGGTTAGGTTAGGTTAGGTTAGGTTAGTTAGGTTAGGTTAGGTTAGGTTAGGTTAGGTTAGGTTAGGTTAGGTTAGGTTAGGTTAGGTTAGGTTAGGTTAGGTTAGGTTAGGTTAGGTTAGGTTAGGTTAGGTTAGGTTAGGTTAGGTTAGGTTAGGTTAGGTTAGGTTAGGTTAGGTTAGGTTAGGTTAGGTTAGGTTAGGTTAGGTTAGGTTAGGTTAGGTTAGGTTAGGTTAGGTTAGGTTAGGTTAGGTTAGGTTAGGTTAGGTTAGGTTAGGTTAGGTTAGGTTAGGTTAGGTTAGGTTAGGTTAGGTTAGGTTAGGTTAGGTTAGGTTAGGTTAGGTTAGGTTAGGTTAGGTTAGGTTAGGTTAGGTTAGGTTAGGTTAGGTTAGGTTAGGTTAGGTTAGGTTAGGTTAGGTTAGGTTAGGTTAGGTTAGGTTAGGTTAGGTTAGGTTAGGTTAGGTTAGGTTAGGTTAGGTTAGGTTAGGTTAGGTTAGGTTAGGTTAGGTTAGGTTAGGTTAGGTTAGGTTAGGTTAGGTTAGGTTAGGTTAGGTTAGGTTAGGTTAGGTTAGGTTAGGTTAGGTTAGGTTAGGTTAGGTTAGGTTAGGTTAGGTTAGGTTAGGTTAGGTTAGGTTAGGTTAGGTTAGGTTAGGTTAGGTTAGGTTAGGTTAGGTTAGGTTAGGTTAGGTTAGGTTAGGTTAGGTTAGGTTAGGTTAGGTTAGGTTAGGTTAGGTTAGGTTAGGTTAGGTTAGGTTAGGTTAGGTTAGGTTAGGTTAGGTTAGGTTAGGTTAGGTTAGGTTAGGTTAGGTTAGGTTAGGTTAGGTTAGGTTAGGTTAGGTTAGGTTAGGTTAGGTTAGGTTAGGTTAGGTTAGGTTAGGTTAGGTTAGGTTAGGTTAGGTTAGGTTAGGTTAGGTTAGGTTAGGTTAGGTTAGGTTAGGTTAGGTTAGGTTAGGTTAGGTTAGGTTAGGTTAGGTTAGGTTAGGTTAGGTTAGGTTAGGTTAGGTTAGGTTAGGTTAGTTAGGTTAGGTTAGGTTAGGTTAGGTTAGGTTAGGTTAGGTTAGGTTAGGTTAGGTTAGGTTAGGTTAGGTTAGGTTAGGTTAGGTTAGGTTAGGTTAGGTTAGGTTAGGTTAGGTTAGGTTAGGTTAGGTTAGGTTAGGTTAGGTTAGGTTAGGTTAGGTTAGGTTAGGTTAGGTTAGGTTAGGTTAGGTTAGGTTAGGTTAGGTTAGGTTAGGTTAGGTTAGGTTAGGTTAGGTTAGGTTAGGTTAGGTTAGGTTAGGTTAGGTTAGGTTAGGTTAGGTTAGGTTAGGTTAGGTTAGGTTAGGTTAGGTTAGGTTAGGTTAGGTTAGGTTAGGTTAGGTTAGGTTAGGTTAGGTTAGGTTAGGTTAGGTTAGGTTAGGTTAGGTTAGGTTAGGTTAGGTTAGGTTAGGTTAGGTTAGGTTAGGTTAGGTTAGGTTAGGTTAGGTTAGGTTAGGTTAGGTTAGGTTAGGTTAGGTTAGGTTAGGTTAGGTTAGGTTAGGTTAGGTTAGGTTAGGTTAGGTTAGGTTAGGTTAGGTTAGGTTAGGTTAGGTTAGGTTAGGTTAGGTTAGGTTAGGTTAGGTTAGGTTAGGTTAGGTTAGGTTAGGTTAGGTTAGGTTAGGTTAGGTTAGGTTAGGTTAGGTTAGGTTAGGTTAGGTTAGGTTAGGTTAGGTTAGGTTAGGTTAGGTTAGGTTAGGTTAGGTTAGGTTAGGTTAGGTTAGGTTAGGTTAGGTTAGGTTAGGTTAGGTTAGGTTAGGTTAGGTTAGGTTAGGTTAGGTTAGGTTAGGTTAGGTTAGGTTAGGTTAGGTTAGGTTAGGTTAGGTTAGGTTAGGTTAGGTTAGGTTAGGTTAGGTTAGGTTAGGTTAGGTTAGGTTAGGTTAGGTTAGGTTAGGTTAGGTTAGGTTAGGTTAGGTTAGGTTAGGTTAGGTTAGGTTAGGTTAGGTTAGGTTAGGTTAGGTTAGGTTAGGTTAGGTTAGGTTAGGTTAGGTTAGGTTAGGTTAGGTTAGGTTAGGTTAGGTTAGGTTAGGTTAGGTTAGGTTAGGTTAGGTTAGGTTAGGTTAGGTTAGGTTAGGTTAGGTTAGGTTAGGTTAGGTTAGGTTAGGTTAGGTTAGGTTAGGTTAGGTTAGGTTAGGTTAGGTTAGGTTAGGTTAGGTTAGGTTAGGTTAGGTTAGGTTAGGTTAGGTTAGGTTAGGTTAGGTTAGGTTAGGTTAGGTTAGGTTAGGTTAGGTTAGGTTAGGTTAGGTTAGGTTAGGTTAGGTTAGGTTAGGTTAGGTTAGGTTAGGTTAGGTTAGGTTAGGTTAGGTTAGGTTAGGTTAGGTTAGGTTAGGTTAGGTTAGGTTAGGTTAGGTTAGGTTAGGTTAGGTTAGGTTAGGTTAGGTTAGGTTAGGTTAGGTTAGGTTAGGTTAGGTTAGGTTAGGTTAGGTTAGGTTAGGTTAGGTTAGGTTAGGTTAGGTTAGGTTAGGTTAGGTTAGGTTAGGTTAGGTTAGGTTAGGTTAGGTTAGGTTAGGTTAGGTTAGGTTAGGTTAGGTTAGGTTAGGTTAGGTTAGGTTAGGTTAGGTTAGGTTAGGTTAGGTTAGGTTAGGTTAGGTTAGGTTAGGTTAGGTTAGGTTAGGTTAGGTTAGGTTAGGTTAGGTTAGGTTAGGTTAGGTTAGGTTAGGTTAGGTTAGGTTAGGTTAGGTTAGGTTAGGTTAGGTTAGGTTAGGTTAGGTTAGGTTAGGTTAGGTTAGGTTAGGTTAGGTTAGGTTAGGTTAGGTTAGGTTAGGTTAGGTTAGGTTAGGTTAGGTTAGGTTAGGTTAGGTTAGGTTAGGTTAGGTTAGGTTAGGTTAGGTTAGGTTAGGTTAGGTTAGGTTAGGTTAGGTTAGGTTAGGTTAGGTTAGGTTAGGTTAGGTTAGGTTAGGTTAGGTTAGGTTAGGTTAGGTTAGGTTAGGTTAGGTTAGGTTAGGTTAGGTTAGGTTAGGTTAGGTTAGGTTAGGTTAGGTTAGGTTAGGTTAGGTTAGGTTAGGTTAGGTTAGGTTAGGTTAGGTTAGGTTAGGTTAGGTTAGGTTAGGTTAGGTTAGGTTAGGTTAGGTTAGGTTAGGTTAGGTTAGGTTAGGTTAGGTTAGGTTAGGTTAGGTTAGGTTAGGTTAGGTTAGGTTAGGTTAGGTTAGGTTAGGTTAGGTTAGGTTAGGTTAGGTTAGGTTAGGTTAGGTTAGGTTAGGTTAGGTTAGGTTAGGTTAGGTTAGGTTAGGTTAGGTTAGGTTAGGTTAGGTTAGGTTAGGTTAGGTTAGGTTAGGTTAGGTTAGGTTAGGTTAGGTTAGGTTAGGTTAGGTTAGGTTAGGTTAGGTTAGGTTAGGTTAGGTTAGGTTAGGTTAGGTTAGGTTAGGTTAGGTTAGGTTAGGTTAGGTTAGGTTAGGTTAGGTTAGGTTAGGTTAGGTTAGGTTAGGTTAGGTTAGGTTAGGTTAGGTTAGGTTAGGTTAGGTTAGGTTAGGTTAGGTTAGGTTAGGTTAGGTTAGGTTAGGTTAGGTTAGGTTAGGTTAGGTTAGGTTAGGTTAGGTTAGGTTAGGTTAGGTTAGGTTAGGTTAGGTTAGGTTAGGTTAGGTTAGGTTAGGTTAGGTTAGGTTAGGTTAGGTTAGGTTAGGTTAGGTTAGGTTAGGTTAGGTTAGGTTAGGTTAGGTTAGGTTAGGTTAGGTTAGGTTAGGTTAGGTTAGGTTAGGTTAGGTTAGGTTAGGTTAGGTTAGGTTAGGTTAGGTTAGGTTAGGTTAGGTTAGGTTAGGTTAGGTTAGGTTAGGTTAGGTTAGGTTAGGTTAGGTTAGGTTAGGTTAGGTTAGGTTAGGTTAGGTTAGGTTAGGTTAGGTTAGGTTAGGTTAGGTTAGGTTAGGTTAGGTTAGGTTAGGTTAGGTTAGGTTAGGTTAGGTTAGGTTAGGTTAGGTTAGGTTAGGTTAGGTTAGGTTAGGTTAGGTTAGGTTAGGTTAGGTTAGGTTAGGTTAGGTTAGGTTAGGTTAGGTTAGGTTAGGTTAGGTTAGGTTAGGTTAGGTTAGGTTAGGTTAGGTTAGGTTAGGTTAGGTTAGGTTAGGTTAGGTTAGGTTAGGTTAGGTTAGGTTAGGTTAGGTTAGGTTAGGTTAGGTTAGGTTAGGTTAGGTTAGGTTAGGTTAGGTTAGGTTAGGTTAGGTTAGGTTAGGTTAGGTTAGGTTAGGTTAGGTTAGGTTAGGTTAGGTTAGGTTAGGTTAGGTTAGGTTAGGTTAGGTTAGGTTAGGTTAGGTTAGGTTAGGTTAGGTTAGGTTAGGTTAGGTTAGGTTAGGTTAGGTTAGGTTAGGTTAGGTTAGGTTAGGTTAGGTTAGGTTAGGTTAGGTTAGGTTAGGTTAGGTTAGGTTAGGTTAGGTTAGGTTAGGTTAGGTTAGGTTAGGTTAGGTTAGGTTAGGTTAGGTTAGGTTAGGTTAGGTTAGGTTAGGTTAGGTTAGGTTAGGTTAGGTTAGGTTAGGTTAGGTTAGGTTAGGTTAGGTTAGGTTAGGTTAGGTTAGGTTAGGTTAGGTTAGGTTAGGTTAGGTTAGGTTAGGTTAGGTTAGGTTAGGTTAGGTTAGGTTAGGTTAGGTTAGGTTAGGTTAGGTTAGGTTAGGTTAGGTTAGGTTAGGTTAGGTTAGGTTAGGTTAGGTTAGGTTAGGTTAGGTTAGGTTAGGTTAGGTTAGGTTAGGTTAGGTTAGGTTAGGTTAGGTTAGGTTAGGTTAGGTTAGGTTAGGTTAGGTTAGGTTAGGTTAGGTTAGGTTAGGTTAGGTTAGGTTAGGTTAGGTTAGGTTAGGTTAGGTTAGGTTAGGTTAGGTTAGGTTAGGTTAGGTTAGGTTAGGTTAGGTTAGGTTAGGTTAGGTTAGGTTAGGTTAGGTTAGGTTAGGTTAGGTTAGGTTAGGTTAGGTTAGGTTAGGTTAGGTTAGGTTAGGTTAGGTTAGGTTAGGTTAGGTTAGGTTAGGTTAGGTTAGGTTAGGTTAGGTTAGGTTAGGTTAGGTTAGGTTAGGTTAGGTTAGGTTAGGTTAGGTTAGGTTAGGTTAGGTTAGGTTAGGTTAGGTTAGGTTAGGTTAGGTTAGGTTAGGTTAGGTTAGGTTAGGTTAGGTTAGGTTAGGTTAGGTTAGGTTAGGTTAGGTTAGGTTAGGTTAGGTTAGGTTAGGTTAGGTTAGGTTAGGTTAGGTTAGGTTAGGTTAGGTTAGGTTAGGTTAGGTTAGGTTAGGTTAGGTTAGGTTAGGTTAGGTTAGGTTAGGTTAGGTTAGGTTAGGTTAGGTTAGGTTAGGTTAGGTTAGGTTAGGTTAGGTTAGGTTAGGTTAGGTTAGGTTAGGTTAGGTTAGGTTAGGTTAGGTTAGGTTAGGTTAGGTTAGGTTAGGTTAGGTTAGGTTAGGTTAGGTTAGGTTAGGTTAGGTTAGGTTAGGTTAGGTTAGGTTAGGTTAGGTTAGGTTAGGTTAGGTTAGGTTAGGTTAGGTTAGGTTAGGTTAGGTTAGGTTAGGTTAGGTTAGGTTAGGTTAGGTTAGGTTAGGTTAGGTTAGGTTAGGTTAGGTTAGGTTAGGTTAGGTTAGGTTAGGTTAGGTTAGGTTAGGTTAGGTTAGGTTAGGTTAGGTTAGGTTAGGTTAGGTTAGGTTAGGTTAGGTTAGGTTAGGTTAGGTTAGGTTAGGTTAGGTTAGGTTAGGTTAGGTTAGGTTAGGTTAGGTTAGGTTAGGTTAGGTTAGGTTAGGTTAGGTTAGGTTAGGTTAGGTTAGGTTAGGTTAGGTTAGGTTAGGTTAGGTTAGGTTAGGTTAGGTTAGGTTAGGTTAGGTTAGGTTAGGTTAGGTTAGGTTAGGTTAGGTTAGGTTAGGTTAGGTTAGGTTAGGTTAGGTTAGGTTAGGTTAGGTTAGGTTAGGTTAGGTTAGGTTAGGTTAGGTTAGGTTAGGTTAGGTTAGGTTAGGTTAGGTTAGGTTAGGTTAGGTTAGGTTAGGTTAGGTTAGGTTAGGTTAGGTTAGGTTAGGTTAGGTTAGGTTAGGTTAGGTTAGGTTAGGTTAGGTTAGGTTAGGTTAGGTTAGGTTAGGTTAGGTTAGGTTAGGTTAGGTTAGGTTAGGTTAGGTTAGGTTAGGTTAGGTTAGGTTAGGTTAGGTTAGGTTAGGTTAGGTTAGGTTAGGTTAGGTTAGGTTAGGTTAGGTTAGGTTAGGTTAGGTTAGGTTAGGTTAGGTTAGGTTAGGTTAGGTTAGGTTAGGTTAGGTTAGGTTAGGTTAGGTTAGGTTAGGTTAGGTTAGGTTAGGTTAGGTTAGGTTAGGTTAGGTTAGGTTAGGTTAGGTTAGGTTAGGTTAGGTTAGGTTAGGTTAGGTTAGGTTAGGTTAGGTTAGGTTAGGTTAGGTTAGGTTAGGTTAGGTTAGGTTAGGTTAGGTTAGGTTAGGTTAGGTTAGGTTAGGTTAGGTTAGGTTAGGTTAGGTTAGGTTAGGTTAGGTTAGGTTAGGTTAGGTTAGGTTAGGTTAGGTTAGGTTAGGTTAGGTTAGGTTAGGTTAGGTTAGGTTAGGTTAGGTTAGGTTAGGTTAGGTTAGGTTAGGTTAGGTTAGGTTAGGTTAGGTTAGGTTAGGTTAGGTTAGGTTAGGTTAGGTTAGGTTAGGTTAGGTTAGGTTAGGTTAGGTTAGGTTAGGTTAGGTTAGGTTAGGTTAGGTTAGGTTAGGTTAGGTTAGGTTAGGTTAGGTTAGGTTAGGTTAGGTTAGGTTAGGTTAGGTTAGGTTAGGTTAGGTTAGGTTAGGTTAGGTTAGGTTAGGTTAGGTTAGGTTAGGTTAGGTTAGGTTAGGTTAGGTTAGGTTAGGTTAGGTTAGGTTAGGTTAGGTTAGGTTAGGTTAGGTTAGGTTAGGTTAGGTTAGGTTAGGTTAGGTGAGTTAGGTTAGGTTAGGTTAGGTTAGGTTAGGTTAGGTTAGGTTAGGTTAGGTTAGGTTAGGTTAGGTTAGGTTAGGTTAGGTTAGGTTAGGTTAGGTTAGGTTAGGTTAGGTTAGGTTAG
>OY754888.1:15213014-15240514 GCA_963576445.1 Lithosia quadra | reverse complement strand
TAACCTAACCTAACCTAACCTAACCTAACCTAACCTAACCTAACCTAACCTAACCTAACCTAACCTAACCTAACCTAACCTAACCTAACCTAACCTAACCTAACCTAACCTAACCTAACCTAACCTAACCTAACCTAACCTAACCTAACCTAACCTAACCTAACCTAACCTAACCTAACCTAACCTAACCTAACCTAACCTAACCTAACCTAACCTAACCTAACCTAACCTAACCTAACCTAACCTAACCTAACCTAACCTAACCTAACCTAACCTAACCTAACCTAACCTAACCTAACCTAACCTAACCTAACCTAACCTAACCTAACCTAACCTAACCTAACCTAACCTAACCTAACCTAACCTAACCTAACCTAACCTAACCTAACCTAACCTAACCTAACCTAACCTAACCTAACCTAACCTAACCTAACCTAACCTAACCTAACCTAACCTAACCTAACCTAACCTAACCTAACCTAACCTAACCTAACCTAACCTAACCTAACCTAACCTAACCTAACCTAACCTAACCTAACCTAACCTAACCTAACCTAACCTAACCTAACCTAACCTAACCTAACCTAACCTAACCTAACCTAACCTAACCTAACCTAACCTAACCTAACCTAACCTAACCTAACCTAACCTAACCTAACCTAACCTAACCTAACCTAACCTAACCTAACCTAACCTAACCTAACCTAACCTAACCTAACCTAACCTAACCTAACCTAACCTAACCTAACCTAACCTAACCTAACCTAACCTAACCTAACCTAACCTAACCTAACCTAACCTAACCTAACCTAACCTAACCTAACCTAACCTAACCTAACCTAACCTAACCTAACCTAACCTAACCTAACCTAACCTAACCTAACCTAACCTAACCTAACCTAACCTAACCTAACCTAACCTAACCTAACCTAACCTAACCTAACCTAACCTAACCTAACCTAACCTAACCTAACCTAACCTAACCTAACCTAACCTAACCTAACCTAACCTAACCTAACCTAACCTAACCTAACCTAACCTAACCTAACCTAACCTAACCTAACCTAACCTAACCTAACCTAACCTAACCTAACCTAACCTAACCTAACCTAACCTAACCTAACCTAACCTAACCTAACCTAACCTAACCTAACCTAACCTAACCTAACCTAACCTAACCTAACCTAACCTAACCTAACCTAACCTAACCTAACCTAACCTAACCTAACCTAACCTAACCTAACCTAACCTAACCTAACCTAACCTAACCTAACCTAACCTAACCTAACCTAACCTAACCTAACCTAACCTAACCTAACCTAACCTAACCTAACCTAACCTAACCTAACCTAACCTAACCTAACCTAACCTAACCTAACCTAACCTAACCTAACCTAACCTAACCTAACCTAACCTAACCTAACCTAACCTAACCTAACCTAACCTAACCTAACCTAACCTAACCTAACCTAACCTAACCTAACCTAACCTAACCTAACCTAACCTAACCTAACCTAACCTAACCTAACCTAACCTAACCTAACCTAACCTAACCTAACCTAACCTAACCTAACCTAACCTAACCTAACCTAACCTAACCTAACCTAACCTAACCTAACCTAACCTAACCTAACCTAACCTAACCTAACCTAACCTAACCTAACCTAACCTAACCTAACCTAACCTAACCTAACCTAACCTAACCTAACCTAACCTAACCTAACCTAACCTAACCTAACCTAACCTAACCTAACCTAACCTAACCTAACCTAACCTAACCTAACCTAACCTAACCTAACCTAACCTAACCTAACCTAACCTAACCTAACCTAACCTAACCTAACCTAACCTAACCTAACCTAACCTAACCTAACCTAACCTAACCTAACCTAACCTAACCTAACCTAACCTAACCTAACCTAACCTAACCTAACCTAACCTAACCTAACCTAACCTAACCTAACCTAACCTAACCTAACCTAACCTAACCTAACCTAACCTAACCTAACCTAACCTAACCTAACCTAACCTAACCTAACCTAACCTAACCTAACCTAACCTAACCTAACCTAACCTAACCTAACCTAACCTAACCTAACCTAACCTAACCTAACCTAACCTAACCTAACCTAACCTAACCTAACCTAACCTAACCTAACCTAACCTAACCTAACCTAACCTAACCTAACCTAACCTAACCTAACCTAACCTAACCTAACCTAACCTAACCTAACCTAACCTAACCTAACCTAACCTAACCTAACCTAACCTAACCTAACCTAACCTAACCTAACCTAACCTAACCTAACCTAACCTAACCTAACCTAACCTAACCTAACCTAACCTAACCTAACCTAACCTAACCTAACCTAACCTAACCTAACCTAACCTAACCTAACCTAACCTAACCTAACCTAACCTAACCTAACCTAACCTAACCTAACCTAACCTAACCTAACCTAACCTAACCTAACCTAACCTAACCTAACCTAACCTAACCTAACCTAACCTAACCTAACCTAACCTAACCTAACCTAACCTAACCTAACCTAACCTAACCTAACCTAACCTAACCTAACCTAACCTAACCTAACCTAACCTAACCTAACCTAACCTAACCTAACCTAACCTAACCTAACCTAACCTAACCTAACCTAACCTAACCTAACCTAACCTAACCTAACCTAACCTAACCTAACCTAACCTAACCTAACCTAACCTAACCTAACCTAACCTAACCTAACCTAACCTAACCTAACCTAACCTAACCTAACCTAACCTAACCTAACCTAACCTAACCTAACCTAACCTAACCTAACCTAACCTAACCTAACCTAACCTAACCTAACCTAACCTAACCTAACCTAACCTAACCTAACCTAACCTAACCTAACCTAACCTAACCTAACCTAACCTAACCTAACCTAACCTAACCTAACCTAACCTAACCTAACCTAACCTAACCTAACCTAACCTAACCTAACCTAACCTAACCTAACCTAACCTAACCTAACCTAACCTAACCTAACCTAACCTAACCTAACCTAACCTAACCTAACCTAACCTAACCTAACCTAACCTAACCTAACCTAACCTAACCTAACCTAACCTAACCTAACCTAACCTAACCTAACCTAACCTAACCTAACCTAACCTAACCTAACCTAACCTAACCTAACCTAACCTACCTAACCTAACCTAACCTAACCTAACCTAACCTAACCTAACCTAACCTAACCTAACCTAACCTAACCTAACCTAACCTAACCTAACCTAACCTAACCTAACCTAACCTAACCTAACCTAACCTAACCTAACCTAACCTAACCTAACCTAACCTAACCTAACCTAACCTAACCTAACCTAACCTAACCTAACCTAACCTAACCTAACCTAACCTAACCTAACCTAACCTAACCTAACCTAACCTAACCTAACCTAACCTAACCTAACCTAACCTAACCTAACCTAACGCTAACCTAACCTAACCTAACCTAACCTAACCTAACCTAACCTAACCTAACCTAACCTAACCTAACCTAACCTAACCTAACCTAACCTAACCTAACCTAACCTAACCTAACCTAACCTAACCTAACCTAACCTAACCTAACCTAACCTAACCTAACCTAACCTAACCTAACCTAACCTAACCTAACCTAACCTAACCTAACCTAACCTAACCTAACCTAACCTAACCTAACCTAACCTAACCTAACCTAACCTAACCTAACCTAACCTAACCTAACCTAACCTAACCTAACCTAACCTAACCTAACCTAACCTAACCTAACCTAACCTAACCTAACCTAACCTAACCTAACCTAACCTAACCTAACCTAACCTAACCTAACCTAACCTAACCTAACCTAACCTAACCTAACCTAACCTAACCTAACCTAACCTAACCTAACCTAACCTAACCTAACCTAACCTAACCTAACCTAACCTAACCTAACCTAACCTAACCTAACCTAACCTAACCTAACCTAACCTAACCTAACCTAACCTAACCTAACCTAACCTAACCTAACCTAACCTAACCTAACCTAACCTAACCTAACCTAACCTAACCTAACCTAACCTAACCTAACCTAACCTAACCTAACCTAACCTAACCTAACCTAACCTAACCTAACCTAACCTAACCTAACCTAACCTAACCTAACCTAACCTAACCTAACCTAACCTAACCTAACCTAACCTAACCTAACCTAACCTAACCTAACCTAACCTAACCTAACCTAACCTAACCTAACCTAACCTAACCTAACCTAACCTAACCTAACCTAACCTAACCTAACCTAACCTAACCTAACCTAACCTAACCTAACCTAACCTAACCTAACCTAACCTAACCTAACCTAACCTAACCTAACCTAACCTAACCTAACCTAACCTAACCTAACCTAACCTAACCTAACCTAACCTAACCTAACCTAACCTAACCTAACCTAACCTAACCTAACCTAACCTAACCTAACCTAACCTAACCTAACCTAACCTAACCTAACCTAACCTAACCTAACCTAACCTAACCTAACCTAACCTAACCTAACCTAACCTAACCTAACCTAACCTAACCTAACCTAACCTAACCTAACCTAACCTAACCTAACCTAACCTAACCTAACCTAACCTAACCTAACCTAACCTAACCTAACCTAACCTAACCTAACCTAACCTAACCTAACCTAACCTAACCTAACCTAACCTAACCTAACCTAACCTAACCTAACCTAACCTAACCTAACCTAACCTAACCTAACCTAACCTAACCTAACCTAACCTAACCTAACCTAACCTAACCTAACCTAACCTAACCTAACCTAACCTAACCTAACCTAACCTAACCTAACCTAACCTAACCTAACCTAACCTAACCTAACCTAACCTAACCTAACCTAACCTAACCTAACCTAACCTAACCTAACCTAACCTAACCTAACCTAACCTAACCTAACCTAACCTAACCTAACCTAACCTAACCTAACCTAACCTAACCTAACCTAACCTAACCTAACCTAACCTAACCTAACCTAACCTAACCTAACCTAACCTAACCTAACCTAACCTAACCTAACCTAACCTAACCTAACCTAACCTAACCTAACCTAACCTAACCTAACCTAACCTAACCTAACCTAACCTAACCTAACCTAACCTAACCTAACCTAACCTAACCTAACCTAACCTAACCTAACCTAACCTAACCTAACCTAACCTAACCTAACCTAACCTAACCTAACCTAACCTAACCTAACCTAACCTAACCTAACCTAACCTAACCTAACCTAACCTAACCTAACCTAACCTAACCTAACCTAACCTAACCTAACCTAACCTAACCTAACCTAACCTAACCTAACCTAACCTAACCTAACCTAACCTAACCTAACCTAACCTAACCTAACCTAACCTAACCTAACCTAACCTAACCTAACCTAACCTAACCTAACCTAACCTAACCTAACCTAACCTAACCTAACCTAACCTAACCTAACCTAACCTAACCTAACCTAACCTAACCTAACCTAACCTAACCTAACCTAACCTAACCTAACCTAACCTAACCTAACCTAACCTAACCTAACCTAACCTAACCTAACCTAACCTAACCTAACCTAACCTAACCTAACCTAACCTAACCTAACCTAACCTAACCTAACCTAACCTAACCTAACCTAACCTAACCTAACCTAACCTAACCTAACCTAACCTAACCTAACCTAACCTAACCTAACCTAACCTAACCTAACCTAACCTAACCTAACCTAACCTAACCTAACCTAACCTAACCTAACCTAACCTAACCTAACCTAACCTAACCTAACCTAACCTAACCTAACCTAACCTAACCTAACCTAACCTAACCTAACCTAACCTAACCTAACCTAACCTAACCTAACCTAACCTAACCTAACCTAACCTAACCTAACCTAACCTAACCTAACCTAACCTAACCTAACCTAACCTAACCTAACCTAACCTAACCTAACCTAACCTAACCTAACCTAACCTAACCTAACCTAACCTAACCTAACCTAACCTAACCTAACCTAACCTAACCTAACCTAACCTAACCTAACCTAACCTAACCTAACCTAACCTAACCTAACCTAACCTAACCTAACCTAACCTAACCTAACCTAACCTAACCTAACCTAACCTAACCTAACCTAACCTAACCTAACCTAACCTAACCTAACCTAACCTAACCTAACCTAACCTAACCTAACCTAACCTAACCTAACCTAACCTAACCTAACCTAACCTAACCTAACCTAACCTAACCTAACCTAACCTAACCTAACCTAACCTAACCTAACCTAACCTAACCTAACCTAACCTAACCTAACCTAACCTAACCTAACCTAACCTAACCTAACCTAACCTAACCTAACCTAACCTAACCTAACCTAACCTAACCTAACCTAACCTAACCTAACCTAACCTAACCTAACCTAACCTAACCTAACCTAACCTAACCTAACCTAACCTAACCTAACCTAACCTAACCTAACCTAACCTAACCTAACCTAACCTAACCTAACCTAACCTAACCTAACCTAACCTAACCTAACCTAACCTAACCTAACCTAACCTAACCTAACCTAACCTAACCTAACCTAACCTAACCTAACCTAACCTAACCTAACCTAACCTAACCTAACCTAACCTAACCTAACCTAACCTAACCTAACCTAACCTAACCTAACCTAACCTAACCTAACCTAACCTAACCTAACCTAACCTAACCTAACCTAACCTAACCTAACCTAACCTAACCTAACCTAACCTAACCTAACCTAACCTAACCTAACCTAACCTAACCTAACCTAACCTAACCTAACCTAACCTAACCTAACCTAACCTAACCTAACCTAACCTAACCTAACCTAACCTAACCTAACCTAACCTAACCTAACCTAACCTAACCTAACCTAACCTAACCTAACCTAACCTAACCTAACCTAACCTAACCTAACCTAACCTAACCTAACCTAACCTAACCTAACCTAACCTAACCTAACCTAACCTAACCTAACCTAACCTAACCTAACCTAACCTAACCTAACCTAACCTAACCTAACCTAACCTAACCTAACCTAACCTAACCTAACCTAACCTAACCTAACCTAACCTAACCTAACCTAACCTAACCTAACCTAACCTAACCTAACCTAACCTAACCTAACCTAACCTAACCTAACCTAACCTAACCTAACCTAACCTAACCTAACCTAACCTAACCTAACCTAACCTAACCTAACCTAACCTAACCTAACCTAACCTAACCTAACCTAACCTAACCTAACCTAACCTAACCTAACCTAACCTAACCTAACCTAACCTAACCTAACCTAACCTAACCTAACCTAACCTAACCTAACCTAACCTAACCTAACCTAACCTAACCTAACCTAACCTAACCTAACCTAACCTAACCTAACCTAACCTAACCTAACCTAACCTAACCTAACCTAACCTAACCTAACCTAACCTAACCTAACCTAACCTAACCTAACCTAACCTAACCTAACCTAACCTAACCTAACCTAACCTAACCTAACCTAACCTAACCTAACCTAACCTAACCTAACCTAACCTAACCTAACCTAACCTAACCTAACCTAACCTAACCTAACCTAACCTAACCTAACCTAACCTAACCTAACCTAACCTAACCTAACCTAACCTAACCTAACCTAACCTAACCTAACCTAACCTAACCTAACCTAACCTAACCTAACCTAACCTAACCTAACCTAACCTAACCTAACCTAACCTAACCTAACCTAACCTAACCTAACCTAACCTAACCTAACCTAACCTAACCTAACCTAACCTAACCTAACCTAACCTAACCTAACCTAACCTAACCTAACCTAACCTAACCTAACCTAACCTAACCTAACCTAACCTAACCTAACCTAACCTAACCTAACCTAACCTAACCTAACCTAACCTAACCTAACCTAACCTAACCTAACCTAACCTAACCTAACCTAACCTAACCTAACCTAACCTAACCTAACCTAACCTAACCTAACCTAACCTAACCTAACCTAACCTAACCTAACCTAACCTAACCTAACCTAACCTAACCTAACCTAACCTAACCTAACCTAACCTAACCTAACCTAACCTAACCTAACCTAACCTAACCTAACCTAACCTAACCTAACCTAACCTAACCTAACCTAACCTAACCTAACCTAACCTAACCTAACCTAACCTAACCTAACCTAACCTAACCTAACCTAACCTAACCTAACCTAACCTAACCTAACCTAACCTAACCTAACCTAACCTAACCTAACCTAACCTAACCTAACCTAACCTAACCTAACCTAACCTAACCTAACCTAACCTAACCTAACCTAACCTAACCTAACCTAACCTAACCTAACCTAACCTAACCTAACCTAACCTAACCTAACCTAACCTAACCTAACCTAACCTAACCTAACCTAACCTAACCTAACCTAACCTAACCTAACCTAACCTAACCTAACCTAACCTAACCTAACCTAACCTAACCTAACCTAACCTAACCTAACCTAACCTAACCTAACCTAACCTAACCTAACCTAACCTAACCTAACCTAACCTAACCTAACCTAACCTAACCTAACCTAACCTAACCTAACCTAACCTAACCTAACCTAACCTAACCTAACCTAACCTAACCTAACCTAACCTAACCTAACCTAACCTAACCTAACCTAACCTAACCTAACCTAACCTAACCTAACCTAACCTAACCTAACCTAACCTAACCTAACCTAACCTAACCTAACCTAACCTAACCTAACCTAACCTAACCTAACCTAACCTAACCTAACCTAACCTAACCTAACCTAACCTAACCTAACCTAACCTAACCTAACCTAACCTAACCTAACCTAACCTAACCTAACCTAACCTAACCTAACCTAACCTAACCTAACCTAACCTAACCTAACCTAACCTAACCTAACCTAACCTAACCTAACCTAACCTAACCTAACCTAACCTAACCTAACCTAACCTAACCTAACCTAACCTAACCTAACCTAACCTAACCTAACCTAACCTAACCTAACCTAACCTAACCTAACCTAACCTAACCTAACCTAACCTAACCTAACCTAACCTAACCTAACCTAACCTAACCTAACCTAACCTAACCTAACCTAACCTAACCTAACCTAACCTAACCTAACCTAACCTAACCTAACCTAACCTAACCTAACCTAACCTAACCTAACCTAACCTAACCTAACCTAACCTAACCTAACCTAACCTAACCTAACCTAACCTAACCTAACCTAACCTAACCTAACCTAACCTAACCTAACCTAACCTAACCTAACCTAACCTAACCTAACCTAACCTAACCTAACCTAACCTAACCTAACCTAACCTAACCTAACCTAACCTAACCTAACCTAACCTAACCTAACCTAACCTAACCTAACCTAACCTAACCTAACCTAACCTAACCTAACCTAACCTAACCTAACCTAACCTAACCTAACCTAACCTAACCTAACCTAACCTAACCTAACCTAACCTAACCTAACCTAACCTAACCTAACCTAACCTAACCTAACCTAACCTAACCTAACCTAACCTAACCTAACCTAACCTAACCTAACCTAACCTAACCTAACCTAACCTAACCTAACCTAACCTAACCTAACCTAACCTAACCTAACCTAACCTAACCTAACCTAACCTAACCTAACCTAACCTAACCTAACCTAACCTAACCTAACCTAACCTAACCTAACCTAACCTAACCTAACCTAACCTAACCTAACCTAACCTAACCTAACCTAACCTAACCTAACCTAACCTAACCTAACCTAACCTAACCTAACCTAACCTAACCTAACCTAACCTAACCTAACCTAACCTAACCTAACCTAACCTAACCTAACCTAACCTAACCTAACCTAACCTAACCTAACCTAACCTAACCTAACCTAACCTAACCTAACCTAACCTAACCTAACCTAACCTAACCTAACCTAACCTAACCTAACCTAACCTAACCTAACCTAACCTAACCTAACCTAACCTAACCTAACCTAACCTAACCTAACCTAACCTAACCTAACCTAACCTAACCTAACCTAACCTAACCTAACCTAACCTAACCTAACCTAACCTAACCTAACCTAACCTAACCTAACCTAACCTAACCTAACCTAACCTAACCTAACCTAACCTAACCTAACCTAACCTAACCTAACCTAACCACAGTCGCCCACCACTCGTTGTCGCGACCGGAGCGTTTTTAACCTCGCTCTGTAGTTAAAATTTCATCTAAGTGGGTTTTTCTCGCCCGATTTTAACGTGTGATACCTTGAAAGCTGCATCTCGCCGGCGTCCATCTGCCTACACATCGTACTGGTCGCGGTCGATACGCGTGTGCCGGGGAAACCCGGAAAACCGCGTTTCTCGCTCGACCCGCCACGTGCTCTTGGCGTTTTTCAGTGACAAAAGTGATATAGTGAATCGGATCACAGTGAGAGAAGTGTCCCCGGCATCGGGCAACCGAGGCCGACGTCCCGCGCATACTTGTTTTTCCGGGAAAACAGCCGTTTTCCCGTGAAAGGCAAAAAAACAAGTACCGCGTGGCCCACACGAGGCAGAACCCGTGGTCCGAGGGAGCGGATTTTTGGCAGCCGGGTAGACCTCACCAAGACGAGCGATCCTGCGGCGACAGAAAAATTTTAGTGACAAAGGTATAATAATAATAACTATTAGAAAGTTCAAACTTTGACCATAAATTGCGGCGGAACCAGGCGAAAATTCAATATTCCGCTACTGCTACAAGTTGCGCGCTCAAAAGAACTAGCCGCACACAAGTTTCCAGATTTTTAGAACCAAGCCCTGACCTGTCAGAATTAGAAAACCAACTTTTTTATGTATTCATAAAAATTTGTATGAAGGACATTTTATTTTTGTAAACTTTTACTGCTAGCCGCTAGAGCTCTATTTTAGACAAATTATCAAAATTTTTGTGTATTTTTATTTAAATCCAGTCCGAAGATATCGATTTTTTAGTGTTTTTTCCAAATTAATCTTTTAGGGGTAGAAAATCATTGTTTTTTGCATTGGGGTTGGGCTTAGACAAGCATTCTACACTTGCTTAAGCCCAAACAAGACCCCTCTAGCACCAGAAATAACGATTTTCGTAAAATCCAACTTTTTCGTACCATTGGTACGAAAACTTTAATATTAAATTTCTCCGGATTGGATTGCCCTAGCGCGCTGCGGTTTTCATCTCTGTGTGCAGCAGACTATTTTTAGTGACCATAGCCACTTGTTTGGCAAATCGGGGCAAAAATTTTATTTTTGATCGAAACCCCCCCCAGGGGACAGAGGAGCTCAAGCCAACCCCAGATATCGATTTTGGGAGCTCTGGGACGAACCGTTCCGGAGAAATCGCAAGTCAAAGTTTGGCGCGGCTGCACGGCGGCCATCTTGGCTTTCTTAGATCGCCGATTTCTCCGTAACGGGAGGTCGTAGGGGCTCCGGATTTCGACTGGGGGCATCAGGGGAGAACCGTCTCTCCCACCCCACACATCTTTCGGAAAAGGGGGGCAAAATTTGGGGCAAAAATTTTTGTGGTTTTTGACCCTCTGAGGTGGTAGGGGAACCCGAGCCGGTCAGCTAGAAGCCTTTTGCGGTTCGCTGGGACGCCTGGGACCCGATCTAGGCGGGTTTGAAGTTTGGCGAATCCGCCATCTTGGATTTATACAGACCCGTCTATATCGGCAACGGGTGGTCGTAGCGAGCTGCGGTTTTCGCTGGCATACTCGGCTTCTCACTCCGCTTCAGACTAGTGAGGTGGGGATTTGACCCCACCAAATTGAGGGGTCAAATTTTGGGGGTCACCCGATTGACCTGACTTGCACGTCGGGACGTGGGTCTCGCCGGGACCTTTTCGGGGACACCAATCTCGAGGGATTCGGACTGCTGGTTCGGAAGCAATCCGGGTTCGTAGTTTGGTACGAAAGTGGTACGAAGAACTTTGAAGTCTGGTTGTAGCCGAACCCGTGGACCTAGCACCCCCGAGTTTGGGGTCGTCTTGGAGGGCTCGGAGAGCTCTATCGGTTCGAGCCGGTTGGGTGACTCTACATAGAGCCGGGAAGGAGTTTGCCCGGGAAGCCACAACCTGTGGTGCGAATTCGCTGAAATTTCGCCGGGACCCTCTTCCTCTGGGTCGGGACCCGACTAGCGGGTGACCTTACCTAACCTAAGGGTATATTATAGAGTTAAGTTAGTTTTTAAGTTTTTTGACCTTTTTCACTGTACATATCCTCTAGTTGAACTAGGGGACAAAGATAAGACGTAGTAGACCCTATATTCTATATATAGAGCTAAGTACCTATTGACTCTATATAGAGAAACAATTTTTCTTAATTGTACATATAATTTAGACTTAAGACTTAATTTATTGACTAGGCCCCTTTAGGCCTATTATTTGACCTGTAGCTGGACTACAACCTACACTGGTGCCCGCTACATCTTGATGCCCGGTTCGGCCCTGGTTGACTGTCAACAGTAAACACACACAACACACAACTACAGCGACACATACTACCACACACACACGCCCTATACACAAACATACACAACACAGTGACAGCAACTCACACCACACGCGCAGGGAAGAACCTAGATAAGCAGTTTTAGATAGTAGGACGTCCCTGACCAATTTTTTGGCAGGAACCTAGGTTAAGCTTTTATTCTCTATATTATTTTACAATCTGTGTCTGTGTTTTGTTTTTATTTGTATTTATATTTATCGTTGGCGAGAATAAACTCGCCATCCACCCGCTAGTGTTGCGTGGATTTTCCCTACCACCACAGCTAAGACATGCAGAGCGGGTACAGATCTCCGCCTTTGAGGCGACCAGCACCTCCACCCGTGGCAGGACCATCAGCACAGTCGTCACCACCAAAAATGCACAAAAAATCCGTCAGAGAAAGCATAGGGGAGATTGAGGCGCGAGCGCCGTCAACCTCTCCCCCCACCACAACAACACCTAAAAACGTACTAGGCCCAGCTAAACAGCTGACAGTCACAAAGCCTAAACCGAAGCCAGCAACAGCCAGAGTGGTTACTCGCAGGACATCAACATCTGCCGAAGGAACCGAGCTCCTGGACAATATAGCCCTTATGGAGCACGAAGTCCGACACAACGCGGCTATGTCCTGCTTGGACCTGATAAAGCAAGGCTGTGCTGACAGCAGAAATATCAAAAGGGAGATAAAAGTTAAAATTGAAGCTCAGGCTGAGAACCTGAGGCGCATTTTGGTGGTGATAGACGAAGAGAGACGCAGGGCCGGGGATAAGCCACCCGTACCAAGCAGCGTCTCACCGCCGAAAACTATTACAGCCCCAATAGCGATCACAGGGTCAATGGAGGCTGACGGCGAAGTGCTGAAAAGGTTGGAGGAGAACACGAAGCTCCTTCAACAGAACACCAAGACCCTCGCTGAAATACAGGACAGCATCAGAAACTGTCAGGAAGAAAGGAGGCATATACCCTCATACGCGGCTGTAGCGGCGGACGCCGCGGGGGTATTACCCTCGAGACGCCCGGCGCTGCACTCGCTGGTGATAACCTCCACGGACGAGGAAAAATCGGGCGAGGAGGTGCTGAACGAATTGCGGCTGGCTGCGAGAAAGGACGACGAGTGGGTTACGGTGGAGCGGGTCCGAAAGGCCAAGAATCGCAAAGTGATTCTTGGCTATGCAACCGCTGAACAGCGGGAGCAGGCGAAGGGGGCGTTGGAGAGGGGGCCGGGGGCCCTTAAGGTGGAAACCATCCACAATAAGGACCCCCTGCTCGCCCTCCATGGCGTATTAAAGACCTATGACAACGAAGAACTACTCAAGGCAGTAAGGTCCAAAAATAAAAATATCTTCAAAGATTTAAACGCCACGGAAGACAGGATGTCTGTCAAATTCCGTCGAAACGCCAGAAATCCGCACACCGTCCACGTCGTCATGCAGGTGTCGCCCATAATTTGGCGCAGAGCCCTGGCGCATGGAACACTGCACGTCGACATACAACCGGTCAGAGTGGCGGATCAATCGCCACTCGTCCAGTGCTCCATGTGCCTGGGCTACGGCCATAGTCGTCGGTTCTGCAGGGAGGCGGAACCTAAGTGCAGCCATTGCGGGGAAAAGCACCTGAGGGCAGACTGCCCCATGTATGAGGTAGGAGCCGAGCCCAGGTGCTGCAATTGCTGGCACGCAAAGGCAGACGACACAGCGCACAATGCTTTTGACCGGGATTGCCCGGTCAGAAGGAAATGGGACGACATAGCGCGGTCAGCCATCCAGTATTGCTAAGGGCACCTCCCGGAGCGACTCTCACTATTTGGTGCTGCAGGCGAACCTCCAAAAGAAGATACTTGCGACTGACGAATTCATCCTGGAATCCATCAGGAGGAAAGCGTCAGTCGCACTTATTCAGGAGCCGTACAGGGACCCCGTAAGGGGCGGGATGAAGAGATACCGGGGTGTACGCATATTTCAAAACACTGGTCCAGGGTCAACCGCGGTGAAGGCGGCTATTGCCGTCTTTGACCATGACATCGACGTGGTTCAGTACCCAGAACTCACCACCGACCACATCGTGGTGGTGAGGATACGGACCAGTGCTTGGGAAGTCACCCTGGTGTCTCTTTATGTCGAGCCCGATAAACCCTTGGGCCCTCACCTAAACCAACTCAGAAGGGTCGGTTCTAGGCTGGGCACTGTACGGCTCCTGATTGGAGGTGATGCAAATGCGAAGAGCGCTTGGTGGGGGGGCATCGTTGAGGATGATAGGGGGGAAGACCTTTTGGGGACACTTGTAGAGTTGAAACTACACATCCTCAACGATGGGAGAGTGCCCACCTTCGACACCGTTAGGGGGGTTACGAGGTACTGCAGTTACGTCGACGTAACTGCCTGCTCGGGCGACCTCCTGAGTCTGGTCGACGGCTGGAGGACTGACGAAACGCTGGCTACCAGCTCCGACCACATTGGTATTTGTCTCAAAATAAAATTAAATAAGTCCAAGGGATTAAGCATCAATAGAACCACCAGGTTGTTCAACACCAAAAAGGCAAACTGGGCCCATTTTCATGAGAAAATGACCAGCTCTTTGGTGTTGAACAACCTGTCGGTTGACTATATAAAAACCATAAAAAACACAAAAGACCTAGAAGAAACCTTGGCCAAATACAATAAATGCATTTCAGAGTGTTGCAAAGTGGCAATACCAACAAAATCTAATAAAGAGACACTTACCATGCCATGGTGGTCGGAGGAGTTAGCCAGGTTGAAGAAGGAGGTCAGTACCTACAGGCGCCGAATCCGGAACGCTGCTCCGATCCGGAGGCAGGCTGTCGTGACGCAGTACCTAGAACGGAAAGAAAATTACGAGTCGAAGGTTAAGATAGCACAGACGGAAAGCTGGAAGCAATTCTGTACAAAACAGGACCGCGAAAGCATGTGGGATGGTATCTACCGGGTTATAGGTAGGTCCACAACAAGGGACGAGGATCTACCATTGCTTCACAATGGGAAACACCTGGACGCAAGCGGATCCGCTGGGCTCCTTGCCTCCGTCTTCTACCCAGAAGACCGGGTGGAGGAAGACAACGCGGACCACAAAAAGACCCGCGCATTGGCCAGAACGGTCAATGGCGGGGATAATGATGATAATTATGACCCGCCATTCACCATCGGGGAACTACAGGACGCGTTGTCTAGCTTCAACCCCAAAAAAGCCCCTGGTGCAGACGGCTTCACTGCCGACATCTGTACTCATGCCGTCAACAGCGCACCGGCACTGTTCTTGGAGTTGCTAAACAAGTGCCTGGCTCTCGAATACTTCCCGACTCCGTGGAAGGAGGCGACAGTTGTCGCACTTCGAAAGCCAGGCAAGGACACGTACAGCTCTCCCAAGTCGTACAGACCGATAGGGCTCCTGCCCGTTTTGGGAAAGCTGTACGAGAAGATGCTGGCAGCTCGGCTCAAATTCCACTTACATAAACGGATCAGTACTTGCCAGTACGGCTTTATGCCACGGAGGAGCACCGAAGACGCCCTCTATGATCTGGTTGGGCGCCTGCGTGACAGAATCAAAAACAAGAGGCTTGTCACGTTGGTGTCGCTGGACATAGAGGGCGCCTTCGATAGTGCTTGGTGGCCGGCTATTATTGCACGACTGGCTGAGGAAAGGTGCCCCGTCAATTTGAGGCGAGTTGTCAGCAGTTACCTCAGCGAGAGAACAGTGCGGGTGAGGTACGCTGGGGCTGAGTGCAGTAGAGGCACCCAAAAGGGTTGTGTCCAGGGATCCATTACCGGACCCTTGTTGTGGAACCTACTACTGGACCCACTACTAAAGATGCTGAACGAGTGCGGGGACTACGTACAGGCTTTTGCTGACGACGTGGTCCTCGTATTCGATGGGGATACGGCTGCCGACATCGAAGGACAGGCCAATGCCGCCCTTGAACGTGTTCGGGCGTGGGGAGTCAAAAACAAGCTTAAATTTGCACCCCATAAGACTTGCGCAATGGTGCTAACAAAAAAGTTAAAATATGACAACCCACGTCTGACCATGGGCGGGGTCGACATTGTCCTGTCAACTGAAATTAGGGTTTTGGGTTTAACGATTGACAGGAACCTGACCTTCAACAGCCACATTAAAAATGTCTGCATTAAGGCCACGGGCATCTACAAAAGGTTGGCACGTGCGGCCCGGATCTCCTGGGGACTTAATCCCGAGGTGATCCGGACCATATATGCCGCAGTTATAGAGCCCATCATTTTATACGCGGCTAGCGCATGGTGGGAGGCGTCAGAAAAGGAGTACGTCAAGAAGAGACTGAACGGGGTTCAGCGTGTGTTCGCTCAAAAATTAACTAGGGCCTACCGCACGGTCTCCCTGAACTCGGCACTGCTGCTGGCTGGGATACTCCCTCTGGACCTCCGAGTTCAGGAGGTGGCAGCTCTTTATGAGGCCAAGAGAGGAGTGTCCCAGCCGTGGCTGGGGGACAGGGAGGTCGAGCGGTTGGCCCCCCTTTCGGCGGCCCCGCACCCCGCTAAACGTATACGCCTGGAGTTCGATAGCGTGGTAGACGAGGAACAATTAAATAACTTGCCATCACATGATTTGCGTGTTTACACCGACGGGAGCAGGATTGAGGGCCGGGTCGGGGCCGCTGTCTCCGTATGGAACAGACAGTCCGAGACCCGCGCCCGCAAGTTTGCTCTCGCAAGGCACTGCACCGTCTACCAGGCTGAACTCTTGGCGTTGCGTGAGGCGGCGTGCGAGGTAGAGCGGCATGACGTTGTCTCGTTCGGTCTCTTCAGTGACAGTAGAGCGGCGCTCCTTAGTGTAGTTAATCCGTCCTCTTTCCACCCCCTAGCAGTAGAGTCTAGAGACTCTCTTGGCCGCTGTATTCAGCAGGGCAAGAGCGTCTCTCTCTACTGGATCAAGGCCCACGTTGGCCTTGAGGGGAATGAGAGGGCGGATTGGCTCGCTAGGGAGGCCGCCCTGAAGCTCAAGAGGGCCCCTGACTACGACTCGTGTCCTGTATCATTTGTCAAAAGAACCCTACGCCAGGGCTCTCTTGACAAATGGAACAGGAGGTATCAGGAGGGCGAAACGGCGTCGACCACAAAAATTTTCTTTCCCTGCGCAATACAGGCACACGGCACCATTAGGAAAATTACCATCAGGGGTCAAATTACCCAAATTTTGACAGGGCACGGTGGGTTCGCTGAGTACTTGACTCGATTCAAGTGCAAGGCGGACCCATCATGCGCCTGTGAACCAGGCGTACCGGAGTCGGTACCCCACCTCCTAATGGACTGCCCAATTCACGCTGTTGATAGGCTCAACCTGGAAATCGAATCGGGTATTAGGGTCGATGTGGAGGGTATTAGGAAACTAATAGTCGACTATAGAAAGCAAACACTACTGTATGCTCAAAAAATAGTGGAAATAGTAAATAGGAGGAATAGAGTTTAAGAAATCATGCTAGCACAATATAGTGGTTATAATGCTGTCTAGCATGAGCCATCTTTAGACATTAAGAAATATATAAGATTAAGTTGTAAGCATACAATTGTAACCGCCATTTATATATTATAAGTCTTTTTTGTAAGCCTAATGCATAGCCCTAATTAGACCTAAGAAATGTAAATTTGTTGAAAATAAAGAAAAAAAAAAAAAAAAAAAAAAAATTAGCTGGTAGTAAAATTAGACTAGGTACACAATTACTCCCAGATGCCCTCACTCCCAGCAAAGAATGAAAGGTTTGGCGTGAAAGTGCGAGAAGAATAAAAGATTGAACAGTACGCTTAAGAGGCCTAGAATGAAAGAGGAAAGAGTAGACAAAATAGGAAGTCTTTTATTATAAAAAAGCTAAAACAGGCACGGCAGCCTGCCGTGGTAGGGAAAAAAAAAAAAAAAAAAAAAAAAAAAAAAAAAACCTAACCTAACCTAACCTAACCTAACCTAACCTAACCTAACCTAACCTAACCTAACCTAACCTAACCTAACCTAACCTAACCTAACCTAACCTAACCTAACCTAACCTAACCTAACCTAACCTAACCTAACCTAACCTAACCTAACCTAACCTAACCTAACCTAACCTAACCTAACCTAACCTAACCTAACCTAACCTAACCTAACCTAACCTAACCTAACCTAACCTAACCTAACCTAACCTAACCTAACCTAACCTAACCTAACCTAACCTAACCTAACCTAACCTAACCTAACCTAACCTAACCTAACCTAACCTAACCTAACCTAACCTAACCTAACCTAACCTAACCTAACCTAACCTAACCTAACCTAACCTAACCTAACCTAACCTAACCTAACCTAACCTAACCTAACCTAACCTAACCTAACCTAACCTAACCTAACCTAACCTAACCTAACCTAACCTAACCTAACCTAACCTAACCTAACCTAACCTAACCTAACCTAACCTAACCTAACCTAACCTAACCTAACCTAACCTAACCTAACCTAACCTAACCTAACCTAACCTAACCTAACCTAACCTAACCTAACCTAACCTAACCTAACCTAACCTAACCTAACCTAACCTAACCTAACCTAACCTAACCTAACCTAACCTAACCTAACCTAACCTAACCTAACCTAACCTAACCTAACCTAACCTAACCTAACCTAACCTAACCTAACCTAACCTAACCTAACCTAACCTAACCTAACCTAACCTAACCTAACCTAACCTAACCTAACCTAACCTAACCTAACCTAACCTAACCTAACCTAACCTAACCTAACCTAACCTAACCTAACCTAACCTAACCTAACCTAACCTAACCTAACCTAACCTAACCTAACCTAACCTAACCTAACCTAACCTAACCTAACCTAACCTAACCTAACCTAACCTAACCTAACCTAACCTAACCTAACCTAACCTAACCTAACCTAACCTAACCTAACCTAACCTAACCTAACCTAACCTAACCTAACCTAACCTAACCTAACCTAACCTAACCTAACCTAACCTAACCTAACCTAACCTAACCTAACCTAACCTAACCTAACCTAACCTAACCTAACCTAACCTAACCTAACCTAACCTAACCTAACCTAACCTAACCTAACCTAACCTAACCTAACCTAACCTAACCTAACCTAACCTAACCTAACCTAACCTAACCTAACCTAACCTAACCTAACCTAACCTAACCTAACCTAACCTAACCTAACCTAACCTAACCTAACCTAACCTAACCTAACCTAACCTAACCTAACCTAACCTAACCTAACCTAACCTAACCTAACCTAACCTAACCTAACCTAACCTAACCTAACCTAACCTAACCTAACCTAACCTAACCTAACCTAACCTAACCTAACCTAACCTAACCTAACCTAACCTAACCTAACCTAACCTAACCTAACCTAACCTAACCTAACCTAACCTAACCTAACCTAACCTAACCTAACCTAACCTAACCTAACCTAACCTAACCTAACCTAACCTAACCTAACCTAACCTAACCTAACCTAACCTAACCTAACCTAACCTAACCTAACCTAACCTAACCTAACCTAACCTAACCTAACCTAACCTAACCTAACCTAACCTAACCTAACCTAACCTAACCTAACCTAACCTAACCTAACCTAACCTAACCTAACCTAACCTAACCTAACCTAACCTAACCTAACCTAACCTAACCTAACCTAACCTAACCTAACCTAACCTAACCTAACCTAACCTAACCTAACCTAACCTAACCTAACCTAACCTAACCTAACCTAACCTAACCTAACCTAACCTAACCTAACCTAACCTAACCTAACCTAACCTAACCTAACCTAACCTAACCTAACCTAACCTAACCTAACCTAACCTAACCTAACCTAACCTAACCTAACCTAACCTAACCTAACCTAACCTAACCTAACCTAACCTAACCTAACCTAACCTAACCTAACCTAACCTAACCTAACCTAACCTAACCTAACCTAACCTAACCTAACCTAACCTAACCTAACCTAACCTAACCTAACCTAACCTAACCTAACCTAACCTAACCTAACCTAACCTAACCTAACCTAACCTAACCTAACCTAACCTAACCTAACCTAACCTAACCTAACCTAACCTAACCTAACCTAACCTAACCTAACCTAACCTAACCTAACCTAACCTAACCTAACCTAACCTAACCTAACCTAACCTAACCTAACCTAACCTAACCTAACCTAACCTAACCTAACCTAACCTAACCTAACCTAACCTAACCTAACCTAACCTAACCTAACCTAACCTAACCTAACCTAACCTAACCTAACCTAACCTAACCTAACCTAACCTAACCTAACCTAACCTAACCTAACCTAACCTAACCTAACCTAACCTAACCTAACCTAACCTAACCTAACCTAACCTAACCTAACCTAACCTAACCTAACCTAACCTAACCTAACCTAACCTAACCTAACCTAACCTAACCTAACCTAACCTAACCTAACCTAACCTAACCTAACCTAACCTAACCTAACCTAACCTAACCTAACCTAACCTAACCTAACCTAACCTAACCTAACCTAACCTAACCTAACCTAACCTAACCTAACCTAACCTAACCTAACCTAACCTAACCTAACCTAACCTAACCTAACCTAACCTAACCTAACCTAACCTAACCTAACCTAACCTAACCTAACCTAACCTAACCTAACCTAACCTAACCTAACCTAACCTAACCTAACCTAACCTAACCTAACCTAACCTAACCTAACCTAACCTAACCTAACCTAACCTAACCTAACCTAACCTAACCTAACCTAACCTAACCTAACCTAACCTAACCTAACCTAACCTAACCTAACCTAACCTAACCTAACCTAACCTAACCTAACCTAACCTAACCTAACCTAACCTAACCTAACCTAACCTAACCTAACCTAACCTAACCTAACCTAACCTAACCTAACCTAACCTAACCTAACCTAACCTAACCTAACCTAACCTAACCTAACCTAACCTAACCTAACCTAACCTAACCTAACCTAACCTAACCTAACCTAACCTAACCTAACCTAACCTAACCTAACCTAACCTAACCTAACCTAACCTAACCTAACCTAACCTAACCTAACCTAACCTAACCTAACCTAACCTAACCTAACCTAACCTAACCTAACCTAACCTAACCTAACCTAACCTAACCTAACCTAACCTAACCTAACCTAACCTAACCTAACCTAACCTAACCTAACCTAACCTAACCTAACCTAACCTAACCTAACCTAACCTAACCTAACCTAACCTAACCTAACCTAACCTAACCTAACCTAACCTAACCTAACCTAACCTAACCTAACCTAACCTAACCTAACCTAACCTAACCTAACCTAACCTAACCTAACCTAACCTAACCTAACCTAACCTAACCTAACCTAACCTAACCTAACCTAACCTAACCTAACCTAACCTAACCTAACCTAACCTAACCTAACCTAACCTAACCTAACCTAACCTAACCTAACCTAACCTAACCTAACCTAACCTAACCTAACCTAACCTAACCTAACCTAACCTAACCTAACCTAACCTAACCTAACCTAACCTAACCTAACCTAACCTAACCTAACCTAACCTAACCTAACCTAACCTAACCTAACCTAACCTAACCTAACCTAACCTAACCTAACCTAACCTAACCTAACCTAACCTAACCTAACCTAACCTAACCTAACCTAACCTAACCTAACCTAACCTAACCTAACCTAACCTAACCTAACCTAACCTAACCTAACCTAACCTAACCTAACCTAACCTAACCTAACCTAACCTAACCTAACCTAACCTAACCTAACCTAACCTAACCTAACCTAACCTAACCTAACCTAACCTAACCTAACCTAACCTAACCTAACCTAACCTAACCTAACCTAACCTAACCTAACCTAACCTAACCTAACCTAACCTAACCTAACCTAACCTAACCTAACCTAACCTAACCTAACCTAACCTAACCTAACCTAACCTAACCTAACCTAACCTAACCTAACCTAACCTAACCTAACCTAACCTAACCTAACCTAACCTAACCTAACCTAACCTAACCTAACCTAACCTAACCTAACCTAACCTAACCTAACCTAACCTAACCTAACCTAACCTAACCTAACCTAACCTAACCTAACCTAACCTAACCTAACCTAACCTAACCTAACCTAACCTAACCTAACCTAACCTAACCTAACCTAACCTAACCTAACCTAACCTAACCTAACCTAACCTAACCTAACCTAACCTAACCTAACCTAACCTAACCTAACCTAACCTAACCTAACCTAACCTAACCTAACCTAACCTAACCTAACCTAACCTAACCTAACCTAACCTAACCTAACCTAACCTAACCTAACCTAACCTAACCTAACCTAACCTAACCTAACCTAACCTAACCTAACCTAACCTAACCTAACCTAACCTAACCTAACCTAACCTAACCTAACCTAACCTAACCTAACCTAACCTAACCTAACCTAACCTAACCTAACCTAACCTAACCTAACCTAACCTAACCTAACCTAACCTAACCTAACCTAACCTAACCTAACCTAACCTAACCTAACCTAACCTAACCTAACCTAACCTAACCTAACCTAACCTAACCTAACCTAACCTAACCTAACCTAACCTAACCTAACCTAACCTAACCTAACCTAACCTAACCTAACCTAACCTAACCTAACCTAACCTAACCTAACCTAACCTAACCTAACCTAACCTAACCTAACCTAACCTAACCTAACCTAACCTAACCTAACCTAACCTAACCTAACCTAACCTAACCTAACCTAACCTAACCTAACCTAACCTAACCTAACCTAACCTAACCTAACCTAACCTAACCTAACCTAACCTAACCTAACCTAACCTAACCTAACCTAACCTAACCTAACCTAACCTAACCTAACCTAACCTAACCTAACCTAACCTAACCTAACCTAACCTAACCTAACCTAACCTAACCTAACCTAACCTAACCTAACCTAACCTAACCTAACCTAACCTAACCTAACCTAACCTAACCTAACCTAACCTAACCTAACCTAACCTAACCTAACCTAACCTAACCTAACCTAACCTAACCTAACCTAACCTAACCTAACCTAACCTAACCTAACCTAACCTAACCTAACCTAACCTAACCTAACCTAACCTAACCTAACCTAACCTAACCTAACCTAACCTAACCTAACCTAACCTAACCTAACCTAACCTAACCTAACCTAACCTAACCTAACCTAACCTAACCTAACCTAACCTAACCTAACCTAACCTAACCTAACCTAACCTAACCTAACCTAACCTAACCTAACCTAACCTAACCTAACCTAACCTAACCTAACCTAACCTAACCTAACCTAACCTAACCTAACCTAACCTAACCTAACCTAACCTAACCTAACCTAACCTAACCTAACCTAACCTAACCTAACCTAACCTAACCTAACCTAACCTAACCTAACCTAACCTAACCTAACCTAACCTAACCTAACCTAACCTAACCTAACCTAACCTAACCTAACCTAACCTAACCTAACCTAACCTAACCTAACCTAACCTAACCTAACCTAACCTAACCTAACCTAACCTAACCTAACCTAACCTAACCTAACCTAACCTAACCTAACCTAACCTAACCTAACCTAACCTAACCTAACCTAACCTAACCTAACCTAACCTAACCTAACCTAACCTAACCTAACCTAACCTAACCTAACCTAACCTAACCTAACCTAACCTAACCTAACCTAACCTAACCTAACCTAACCTAACCTAACCTAACCTAACCTAACCTAACCTAACCTAACCTAACCTAACCTAACCTAACCTAACCTAACCTAACCTAACCTAACCTAACCTAACCTAACCTAACCTAACCTAACCTAACCTAACCTAACCTAACCTAACCTAACCTAACCTAACCTAACCTAACCTAACCTAACCTAACCTAACCTAACCTAACCTAACCTAACCTAACCTAACCTAACCTAACCTAACCTAACCTAACCTAACCTAACCTAACCTAACCTAACCTAACCTAACCTAACCTAACCTAACCTAACCTAACCTAACCTAACCTAACCTAACCTAACCTAACCTAACCTAACCTAACCTAACCTAACCTAACCTAACCTAACCTAACCTAACCTAACCTAACCTAACCTAACCTAACCTAACCTAACCTAACCTAACCTAACCTAACCTAACCTAACCTAACCTAACCTAACCTAACCTAACCTAACCTAACCTAACCTAACCTAACCTAACCTAACCTAACCTAACCTAACCTAACCTAACCTAACCTAACCTAACCTAACCTAACCTAACCTAACCTAACCTAACCTAACCTAACCTAACCTAACCTAACCTAACCTAACCTAACCTAACCTAACCTAACCTAACCTAACCTAACCTAACCTAACCTAACCTAACCTAACCTAACCTAACCTAACCTAACCTAACCTAACCTAACCTAACCTAACCTAACCTAACCTAACCTAACCTAACCTAACCTAACCTAACCTAACCTAACCTAACCTAACCTAACCTAACCTAACCTAACCTAACCTAACCTAACCTAACCTAACCTAACCTAACCTAACCTAACCTAACCTAACCTAACCTAACCTAACCTAACCTAACCTAACCTAACCTAACCTAACCGCTGGCTACCAGCTCCGACCACATTGGTATTTGTCTCAAAATAAAATTAAATAAGTCCAAGGGATTAAGCATCAATAGAACCACCAGGTTGTTCAACACCAAAAAGGCAAACTGGGCCCATTTTCATGAGAAAATGACCAGCTCTTTGGTGTTGAACAACCTGTCGGGTGACTATATAAAAACTATAAAAAACAAAAACGAGCTAGAAGAAGCCTTGGCAAACTACAACAATTGTATCACGGAGTGTTGCAAAGTGGCAATACCAATAAAAGCTAACAAAGAGACACTTACCATGCCTTGGTGGTCGGAGGAGTTAGCCAGGTTGAAGAAGGAGGTCAGTACCTTCAGGCGCCGAATCCGGAACGCTGCTCCGATCCGGAGGCAGGCTGTCGTGACGCAGTACCTAGAACGGAAAGAAAATTATGAGTCGAAGGTTAAAATAGCACAGACGGAAAGCTGGAAGCAATTCTGTACAAAACAGGACCGCGAAAGCATGTGGGATGGGATTTACCGGGTCATAGGTAGGTCCACAACAAGGGACGAGGATCTACCATTGCTTCACAATGGGAAACACCTGGACGCAAGCGGATCCGCTGGGCTCCTTGCCTCCGTTTTCTACCCAGAAGACCGGGTGGAGGAGGACAACGCGGACCACAAAAAGACCCGCGCATTGGCCAGAACGGTCAATGGCGGGGATAATGATGATAATTGTGACCCGCCATTCACCATCGGGGAATTACGGGACGCGTTGTCCAGCTTCAACCCCAAAAAAGCCCCTGGTGCAGACGGCTTCACTGCCGACATCTGTACTCATGCCGTCAACAGCGCACCGGCACTGTTCTTGGAGTTGCTAAACAAGTGCCTGGCTCTCGAATACTTCCCGATTCCCTGGAAGGAGGCGACAGTTGTCGCACTTCGAAAGCCAGGCAAGGACACGTACAGCTCTCCCAAGTCGTACAGACCGATAGGGCTCCTGCCCGTTTTGGGAAAGCTGTACGAGAAGATGCTGGCAGCTCGGCTCAAATTCCACTTACATAAACGGATCAGTACTTGCCAGTACGGCTTTATGCCACGGAGGAGCACCGAAGACGCCCTCTATGATCTGGTTGGGCGCCTGCGTGACAGAATCAATAACAAGAGGCTTGTCACGTTGGTGTCGCTGGACATAGAGGGCGCCTTCGATAGTGCTTGGTGGCCGGCTATCATTGCACGACTGGCTGAGGAAAGGTGCCCCGTTAATTTGAGGCGAGTTGTCAGCAGCTACCTCAGCGAGAGAACGGTGCGGGTGAGGTACGCTGGGGCTGAGTGCAGTAGAGGCACCCAAAAGGGTTGTGTCCAGGGATCCATTACCGGACCCTTGTTGTGGAACCTACTACTGGACCCACTTTTAAAAATGCTGAACGAGTACGGGGACTACGTACAGGCTTTTGCCGACGACGTGGTCCTCGTATTCGACGGGGATACGGCTGCCGATATTGAAGGACAGGCCAATGCCGCCCTTGAACGTGTTCGGGCGTGGGGAGTCAAAAATAAACTGAGATTTGCACCTCACAAGACGTGCGCAATGGTGCTAACCAAGAAACTGAAATACGACAACCCACGCCTGACCATGGGCGGGGTCGACATTGCCCTGTCAACTGAAATAAAGATATTGGGTCTAACGATTGATAGGAACCTGACCTTCAACAGCCACATTAAAAATGTCTGCATTAAGGCCACGGGCATCTATAAAAGGTTGGCACGTGCGGCCCGGATCTCCTGGGGACTTAATCCCGAGGTGATCCGGACCATATATGCCGCAGTTATAGAGCCCATCATTTTATACGCGGCTAGCGCATGGTGGGAGGCGTCAGAAAAGGAGTACGTCGGGAAGAGACTGAACGGGGTTCAGCGTGTGTTCGCTCAAAAATTAACTAGGGCCTACCGCACGGTCTCCCTGAACTCGGCACTGCTGCTGGCTGGGATACTCCCTCTGGACCTCCGAGTTCAGGAGGTGGCAGCTCTTTATGAGGCCAAGAGAGGGGTGTCCCAGCCGTGGCTGGGGGACAGGGAGGTCGAGCGGTTGGCCCCCCTTTCGGCGGCCCCGCACCCCGCTAAACGTATACGCCTGGAGTTCGATAGCGTGGTAGACGAGGAACAACTTAATAACTTGCCACCACACGACTTGCGTGTTTACACCGACGGGAGCAAAATTGAGGGCCGGGTCGGGGCCGCTGTTTCCGTATGGAACA